>VNJS01014299.1:0-11605 GCA_008042575.1 Drosophila watanabei | reverse complement strand
TAGACGAATAAATTACTTAATATATGAATTTGTTATTGTTTTTACTTTTTGGGGCTAAGATTTGAGCAACTCTCGTGGAAAACAAGATTTTTATTAAGAGTTGCAGCAAAATTTTGTATGGGAGCTAAAAGATATACTTTTCTGATTCTAACCAAATTTGGTAAGAATATATATATATATACAAAACACATAATCTGTAATATTGGTTTAGATATCTTGAAAAACAAAAAAGTTTTTCATACTAAATGTTGATTTTTAACCGACCGTTCCTATGGCAGCTATATGATTGAAACGGCCTATATACCCAATTTTTTACCTATATACTTAGAACAATTTTCTTGATTTTTGGTATTAATTTCATAGCGATATGTCTACTAGAAGTATTTTTGGCCGCGTCTCCATACAAGCCCAACCACTGTGCACTGGAGGAGCGTCTGAAGCCAAATGAGCGTCGTTGGAGGCAGCAGCATTAGACGTGGATGCCTGGTCGATGTTTATAAGCTGCAGAGCCGGGGGCACGTCGAAATCATCCGGACCAGATCTGGTGGCTGATACTACTTCGTCATCAGAGCCGTCGTCCACAGCCACGGCGTTATCCGAAGATTTGTTTCGAGGGGTGAACTGCATAAGAGGAGTGCTCGATGGGTCTGAAATAGGCAAAAAGTTATCAGAAAGGTTACTCCTTGGTTTGTTTACCGGGTCACTTAGCAGTTGTAAAGATTTAAAGTGATGTTCCGCCTTCTGGAAACGGTTTGAAATTTCCTTGAACCCCGCCGCCAGCGACTGAAACTCCAGGTGAGTTTGCCTCATTAAAATCCTCATATCGGATTTAATATGCAGGCAGCTCGGGCACGTCCAGTCCAATTCACTATCCTCAAGTGTGCGATCAGCAATACGCCCGCCGTATTGCCCAAAACCGGCGCAACCGACATGAGCAATGTTTTCAGCTAACAAAGACATGCTTAGCAGTGAATTTGCGACTGTTGGGACAATTGTCAGCACAGGAGGTAGCCATAATTAAGGTAAATAATTAATAAATATTATAAACACATGAAATTAAAAAAAAGAAAAGAATATTAATAATTCCGCGTCAAAGAAAACGATTAAAACAAAAAACAAAGAGCGCAAAAATAAGAGCTTTTATTTAAGCGCCAAGAAGTTGTGAGTTTGTGTGATTGTTCAGCGTGTACAGATCACTTGCGCCAACAACAACGGTAAGCACATGAAGAGAAAGGGTAAGCGAGATGATAAAAATGATTCGAGAGATAAGGTAATAATATATATGAATGATATTTTAATTGCGAGTCAAAGTATCGAAGAACATTTAGAAATATTAGATGAAGTATTTAGGAGATTTGTGGAGAATAAATTAGAGCTGAGAATGGATGAATGCAAGTTTCTACAAAATATGGTAAAATATTTAGGTTTTCTGATTTCAAATGAAAGAATAAAGGCTGATGAAAAAGGATTAGAAGCGATATAGGGTTTTCCGATTTCAAATAAAATGCAGGCAGTACAAAGTTTCTTAGGTCTGTGTTCGTATTTTCGACGATTTATTAAAGATTTTTCAAAAAGAAAAGAAGAGTTAGATTGTTTCACACTTTTGAAAGAGAAATTAGTTGCAGCCCCAGTGTTGGCTTTATACGATCATAGGGATGATGTAGAGCTTCATTGTGATGTAAGTGCGTTAGGGTTTGGAGCGGTATTGCTTCAGCGAAAGGAAGACAATAAACTGCATCCAATATTTTATTTTTCGAAGAGGTCCACACCAACTGAGGCTAAATACCATAGCTTAGTTGGAGACATTAGCCATTATTTATGCACTTAGAAGATTCATCATATATTTACAAGGGCAAACCTTTTAAAATTGTAACGTAATTGTAATTGTAATTGTAATTCATTACCATTGACACTAAATAAGATAGATTTAAACCCAAGAATTGCGAGATGGGCCTTAGAGCTACAAGAATTTGATTATGAGCACAGGGCAGGAAAGCAAACGCAGCATGTGGATGCACTGAGCAGGTGTAATAACATATTGATAATGGATGCAAATACATTTGAGAATAATTTAATAATTTGCAGGCAAGGGATACAAAGCTAAAAGAAATTAAGGAAATTTTAGAGAACAGAGAACATAAATGGATTGAAATAAGAAATGGGGTTATATATAGAATATATATATATGCCACTTATATGCTTAATGATTGCTCTTTGGAAAGAATAACTATATCTAGGAGTCCGCCTTGATCCTAAACTTTCGTTCTCTGAACATATTTCCTGCATGGTTAATAAAGCCAGAGGCTTGCTTGGGTTTATAAAAAGGTGGTCGAAGGAATTCGATTCCCCTTATGAAACTTAGAGTCTTTTCACCTCACTAGTTCGGCCCATTTTGGAATATGGTTCTTGCGTTTGAAGTCCCAGTTTTGGAGTCCATATTAACCGCATTGAGTCCGTCCAACAAATTTTTTTGCTGTTCGCCCTACGTGGCTTACCCTGGGATGACGACCTAAGATTACCATCTTACTCTAGTAGACTTCTATTTATTAACCTTCCTTCGCTAGCTAACCGTAGAACGATGCTTGGCGTCGTCTTTCTACATAAGCTAATACGTGGAGACGTGGAGAGCTCCTATCTGCTAGGTCAGCTCAATCTCCACGTAGCGCGACTAACATCTAGATCCTATATCCCCTACCCTAAAGGGTTCATGCACTTCAAACTCCCTCCTACAGTGAGATGCGCAGATTATAACCGCCTCTTTGATTTTATTGATGGAAATGATAGTCTTCCTAAACTTAAAACCCTATTGCTTGTAGAATTAGCTCGTATGTAGTATGTAGTATCTTAGTAACATATAATTTTCCTCGTGCTTTCCTTTATTTTCTTTCTCCCGCGTCTTTCTAGAATGCGTTTCGTGCCGTACGTCACACGGCTGCGCCCCTCGGCCGGTTGGGCGGGAGGTGAGGATCGTTGGGACTCGAGCGTAGAAAAAAAAAAAAAATAAATAGAAAGGATAATAAGAATAAATTAATGTTTTATGTACCTAGTAGATTGGAGCAACATGTGCTGTACAAGTATCATGGTGAATTAGGTCACATTGAAAGGGATAAATTGTTAGCTGCAATTGGTAAAAGTTATTGGTTTCCGAGCATGAGAGAAAAGGTTTGGGACCACATCCAAAAATGTTAAAAGTGTATACCGTACTCGCCTAAAGTAGGTAAAGGAGATGGACTGTTGCACAGTATACCAAAAGGGAATAAGCCATTTGAAGTTATTCATATCGATCCCTATGGACTAGCAGACAATAGCAGATCAAACAAGCACCTTTTAGTGGTGATGGATGAATTCATGAAACTTGTTAGGTTGTACACTACGAAAATAACAAACACAAATGAAGTTTTTCGTGCATACAGCAGACCAAGGTCTATCATATCAGATTGGGGAAGTTGCTTTACATCAGCGGATTTCACAGACTTTGCGGAGGAAAAGAATATAAAACACATAAAGATTGCTACAGGGTCACCACAAGCCAATGGTCAAGTGGAGCGAGTAAATAGAAGTTTAGGACCGATGATTGCAAAACTTTCAGAACCAGAAAGAGGATTACACTGGGTTACAATAGTAAAGAATGTGGAGTACTTGTTAAATAATACACTTCACAGCTGTATTAAACAGCTTCCAAGTGAGATTTTATTTGAAATAAGTCAGAGAGGAAGATAGTAATAATTTTAGGGAAAAATTAGAAGAGAAACAAAAAATTGTGGATGTGTTAGAAGACGATGAAATAACTGAGGAGAAAGTTAGAAGGAGAAGAAGAAATTAGAGAAAATTTAGAAGTTGAAGTTGAAATTATGCAGGAAAATAGTTAGAACAACTTAGACAAAAAGCAGAAGAAAGTCAGAGGAGGTCTCAATTAAAAAATGATTCCTATTAAAATGCAAAAAGGAAAATGAACTCGGAATACAGGGAAGGTGATTATGTCATGGTCAAGAATTTTGATAGTACCGCTGGAGTAAGTAGAAAATTAATACCGAAAAACAAAGGACCGTACGTTATTGGATAAGTATTGAGAAATGATAGATTTTTGCTTAAAGAAATTGACCGTTTTTTAACTATCTCGGAATCCATACCAAGGGGTTTGGAGCTCTAATAACATTCGGCATTGTATGAAAGATGAAAGTAAACCTAGCTAAATAAAATGTAAAGATATTAATAAGAAAGTGTAAATTGAAATTGTAGTAATTATTTAAATTGTATATTTTGTAACGAGTTTTAAGATTTAAACGCTTTGTAACGCCGAGATAGTGGGCTATCTCAATGTCAGGACGGCCGAGTTGTAGCAAGCAATATAGATTTAGGCTAAGTTGGCCACACTAAAAGAGAGATGTATACCTCTTTCGAGAGAGAGCGACCCTTAGGCTGCCTGCGTGCAGCGAAGTTAGTTGGTGATATACGATTAAGAAGACCGCATGCGAAAAAAGTTATTATAAAGAGACAAATAAATCGTGTTAGATCCTGTCACAATATTTTTATATATTGTAGCAGCAGAAACGTCCGCTTTGGTTCAAATCACTCGCAAGACTTCCCTTTTTTATTCTCTTTTCTCTTTTGTGTGTATGTGTCTTTATCACAGATTATCACATTTGAACGATATGCTTAGGGCTGCAAAAAGTGTATGTGTGTGTATTTACAATGACATGCTTAGGACTACTAAAAAGTGTATGTATGTGTATATATGAAAATATGCTTAGGTCTACTAAAATGTACTATTTGTACATATAAAGATATGCTTAAGGCCGTCCTGACCGACAAGGATCTCCTGATCCTTGTTTAATTTGTGTTACATTATTTTCTTTTGGTTTTACTTCTAGTATTGTACTCTTTGACTGTCTTATTATTACAGTGACTATCCTTTTTGTTCCAAACGCTATTATTTTCTTTTACAACTTTTCTTTCATTCATGTCTGTGTTCGTACATTTATTTGACTTATTTACTATGTCGACTTCCACACCTTTATTCGCCTCATCAAAGATATCATTAGTATTTCTTTCGATTATTCCTTTCATTTGTATCTTCATTTTCTTCACTTTCATTAATTTCTTCATCTATAATTTCATTTACTTCCTCATCTTCAACTACATTTGTATTCTCATCTTCAAGTTCATTTGTATCTTCATCTTTAAGTTCATTGGTATCCTCATCTTCAATTTCATTTGTATCCTCATTTTCAATATCATTTGTATCTTCATCTTTGATTTCCGACCAACTTAACCAAGGCTTCATATTATCTGCAGCCCAAACACCAGAGTAAGGAATTCTAGATTGCTGAAATCCGTCATTTTCTAGACATTTTTCTACTTTGAAAGGTCCTTTAAACTTTGGGACAAGCTTCTTTGAAGCTCCCGTGTAACAATCAAAATTTTTTACTACAACATAGTCTCCCTCTTTATAAAGTGTTGCCTTCAGTCGCTCGCTATTTTTAGTCGATTCATTATAATTTTGTAATTGAGCTTCTCTTTCTCGAGCAATTTCTCTAATACTTTTAATTGTTCTTCATTCCTTTTGACCTTCTTGTAAATTTTCTTTAAGGCAGTAAACTAAGCTTCCTCTTTGTCCGACTCCGAATAACATTACGCTTGGATGTTGATTAATCACACTGTATTTATTGCAAACTCAATTCCCTCTAATATCTTTTTAAAACCCCAATTCGGCTCTGAGCTCAACAAACAAGCATTGGGCCTATACTTCGATTTATTCGCTCTACCTGTCCGTTTGCCTCGGGTGAACCTATTGCGATTTGTGTATGAGTTATATTACGAGACCTTAGAAAACTTGAAATTTCTGAGGAGGTAAAACGGGAACCTCGATCAGACACTATACATTTGGGGTTACTATATAATCTGAAATAGTTTCCCAGCGCTGCAATCGCTTCAGTTGACTTTGTGGTTTTTGTAGAATATAACCGAACGAACTTTGTGCAGCTATCAACAAACACTAAAATATGTTTAGACTTTTATCTTTTGTATTAACTGGTCCTAGATGATCAATATGTACCTGTTCAAATGGTTTTGTTGGTTTTTGGATACTGTGTAAATGGCCTTTGTGTTTGCCTTTAGGTGTAAATGCAATGCATTCTAAACAATTTTTGATATGGTGTCCTATCTTTTGCTTTAATTTAAGGAACCAGTAGGTCTTCAAAATAACTTCAAGGACTTTGTCGACACCAACGTGCCCAAGCCATTGTGGTATTTAAAAAGTACATGCGTTTTCATATCTTTTGGAACGTAAAACAATAACGAATCATGATATTTTCTATGAATGATTCCATTACGCATCTCATAGAGTTTGTGTTCATTTTTTTCTAGTAAACTCTTTAAGTCGACTATAATCTCATCTTTGTTTTGGCATATAATCAAATTTTCTTCGAACGAATTTGAATCAACTACCATAATGTTAGTGCATTTGCTGAGGGCATCTACATGTTGCATTCTTACACCAGACCTGTGTTCTAGTTTATAATCATAGTTTTCGAGCTCTAGAGCCCACCGCGCTATTCTAGGGTTTATCACTTTTTTAGTTAGTGTGAGTGCAAGAGAATTGCAATCTATGACAATTTTACAACTTTTACCGTGCAGATATACCCTAAATCGCTTGAGTGAATAAATTATTGCTAACGTTTCCAACTCGAAACTGTGATACCTCGACTCAGCATCTGTTGTGCGCTTGGAGAAATAAAACACCGGGTGAAATCGCCCATCCCTTTTCTTTTGCATTCATATAGACCCAAACCCAATCGAACTCGCGTCACAGTTCGGTTTCATCCGTTGGGCTGTACAAAGCAAGTATTGGCGATTCTATTAACTTTACCTTTAGAACTTCAAACGTCTTTAGTTCCAATTCCTCAAACCGAAAATTTTCCTTTTTCCTCGTCACGTCATTTAAAGGTTTCGCCACAATTGAAAAGTCTTTGATGAACCTGCGAAAATCGGAACAAAGTCCTAAAAAACTTTGTACCTCACTAGTTTTCATAGGAATTGGAAAATTTTTAACAGCGGATATGCCTTTACCATCAGCTTTGATGCCAAACCCATTAATCGTATACCCTAGATACTTGACTTCCGTTTGAAAAAACTCACACTTACTTAGCCTCAGTTCTAATTTGTTCCTTACTAATCTGTCAAACACCTTATTTAAAATTTTCTGATGGCTCTTCACGTCTTTCATTGCTATCATTATGTCATCTAAGTATACAATAACCTTTCCCTCTCTTATTAGGTCGCTAAAGATTTTATTTATAAGCCTTTGAAACGTAGACGGCGCATTTTTCAACCCAAAAGGCATCCTTAGAAACTCAAATTGGCCAAGAGGTGTCGTGAACGAAGTAAACTTCACTGATTCCTCATGCATTAAAACATGGTAGAATCCATTCTTTAGGTCTAACTCAGTGAACCATTTCATATCCGTCATTTCGTCTGTCCTTGGCTGTTAATTTATTTAATTTTCTAAAATCAATACACATTCTAATGGCACCAGATGCTTTCTTTACTAGTGCAATCGGTGATACAAACTCAGACTCGCTTGGTTTAATATATCCCTGGGCAATATACTCATCTAACATTTTTTGTAATTAATTTTTCTCAGCATAGGAAAGGCGTCTGGGGCTATAGCTAAACGGTTTGACGTCATTGATCGTTAGTTTCATTCCGCACTTTGTTTCTGGCACAGCTAGTCGAACATCTCCGATATAACATTTGTGAAATAAATTTTTAAAAAGAACTTTATCACCTTATTCAAAATTACCCCTACATTTACGATATTATTATTAGGCTCATACTCGATCGTGCAAATTTTTTCCAGAAAATCATTCTCATCATCTAATTTAACCATATCATTCGAGTTATTCATGTTCCTACTGTCGTTTGTATTTTCATTTATGGAATCCTTATTCTCATCTTCGTTCCAGACGATACCAGCGCCACTCGCATTTAAAAAGTCCCTACCCAAGATAACTTTTCCTTTCATCGAATCATTCTCAACAACTAACATATCAAGTTTTATTCTTTTATTATTAATTGTAACAAAAACACAAATTACTCCAAAGATAATTATTTGGCTGGAGTTTAAACCAAAATACGTGGCTGGAGGCGCTGGCTTCAAATTAACGCTAGCCGGAACACAATTTTTCTTAATAAAGCTGACTGGGCTCCCTGAATCTAAAAGGCATTCTATAAAAAAAGTTTCGTTAAAGCTACCCTCTATTTCCATACATAAATATCTTACATAATCATCTCTGCGAGTTGCTGGAGCTGATGTCTTCTTGTTTTCTTCGCAGGCTGCAGCAAGGTGACCCATCTTTCCACACACAAAACAGGCTCCAACTTCCCTCTTAGGCTTGCGGCATTCTGAGGCGATATGCCCCATACAATTGCAATTGTAGCACCGGAAAACTGGCTTCTCGGCTTTTCCTGAACTGCTAGGAGCCCCTACAGATCTTGGAGCTACTAAATTAACGTGCTGTAAGGCTGACAGCAGGTCATCCTTCGCCTTGAAACACATCATGTTGGCACTTGTGCGTATTTGGCGATCGGGTCTACCATGGATGATGTAATCAATTAACTCGCACTCTTGCATTTCCAATCCATTTGCTAGTGTTACTTTAGTATTAAAGTAAGAAGTAAACGATTCATTTGCCTGCCAGTTGCGCGTTTCGAGCTTCTTGCGCAATGTAATAGCACTTTCTTTTGGTAAAAAGGCTTTCTCCATTGACGTCAATAAGTATTCAACTGTTTCGTTTACAAGCCATGGCTTTGAGTACACCCAGGCTTGCGCATCACCTTTAACTTTGCTAAATATGAGCGATCGTAACTTATTTTCTGTCAAGTCATAAGTTGTTTTCAACACGTTTATATGTGTGCGCCAGACACCAACACTTGTTTGACCGTCGAAACCTGTCAGCATTTCCTTTATGCTTTGAAAAGGAATTTCAGCATCTTTCGTAAGCTTGCATGATGTCTCTCTCACACTCACTCTCTCAGATGCTTTCAACAAATCGTTCTCTCTCCGCAGTAGATCTCTCTCAAACTACATCAGCTCCAATTCTCTGGTCATTAATTTCAATTTCTCCCTTTGGAAATCATTTTCGAGCGCCAATCTTTGTTGCATGTCGTTTAACGTAAACAGTTTCGCTCCGGTATTTGCATTCTTTCCTTTTTCCTGTATCTTGCAAGGCTTTTTTAGATTTTTCTGCTCGTTTTTAGCCGCTCTTTTTATTTATATTTTTCCTTGCTCCTCGTTTGGATGTGCTCTTTCTTGCTCAACATTTGACTCGTCGTTTGCATCTTTCTCTGATTCTCCGTCTTCATCGCAGTTCGCTTTCTAATTTGGTTCTTCTCCATCTACGTCGTTTGCCATTTCTTTTGAGTGCTCCCCTTCTTCGTCGTTTGCCATTTCATTTGAGTCTTCTCCTTCTCCGTCGTTTGCCATTTCATTTGATCCTTCTACTTCCTCGTCGTTTGTCATTTCATTTGATCCTACTCCTTCGCTGTCGTTAGTCATTTCATTCGATTCTTCTTCGTCCGATTCTTCCTCTCGTTCGTTTATTGCCGCCTTGTTTGAACGTGTTTCCTTTGGCATACTTGGACATTTTCCGCGGAAGTGTACTTCACTTAGTCTTGTTGCCAAGGTGCTCTTACCTCCGTGAGTGGCCAAGTTCAGTACCAAACACCAATTGCGTGGTTGCTTGTAGAGTTTGTTTTTGTATTTTAAAATCTTGCAGTAATGGCTTTTAGCACGAGGTTTTGTGCCCACTTCTGAAATTATAGTAGCAGAAACGTTTTCTCGTATTCTCTTTTCTCTTTTGTGTGTATGTGTCTTTATCACAGATTATCACATTTGAACGATATGCTTAGGGCTGCTAAAAGTGTATGTGTGTGTATTAACAATGACATGATTAGGACTACTAAAAAGTGTATGTACGTGTATATATAAAAATATGCTTAGGGCTACTAAAATGTACTATTTGTACATATAAAGATATGCTTAAGGCTACTACAATATATATATAAATTAGAACTTTAGATCTATATTATTTTAACAAAGTTACAATTACTGTTTTTTATTTATTGTTTTGCATTTTCCCATATCTAGACTAAATTAAGATATCATAAAAAACGGCGACGGTTAAATTTCTTTAAAACTGAGGAACTGGTTTGGTAATAATCTAACACGCGGACAGACGCACATGACTATATCGACTCGGCTATTGATGCTGAACAAAAAAACAAATTACAACAAAAAAATGATACCGAACATTCCGGGACATTTGAAAGCATTCAACGTAAAAAAACGATAAGACGGAAACGATTTTTTTCGGGATGAAAGTCTTAACTAAAGACTAAAGATACTTTGATAGCGCCATCTGTTGGTCGTTCGAAGGTTGAGTTGCGGCGTTGCCACTGCAGCAATTTTGGGTAGCAATGACATAGTCGAATAGATAGGAGAGAGCAACAGTGGCTATTGTCAACTGTCTCCATTTCACCCACTTTCTCATAGGGGTTACCGCCACTTTCCCGGCGTCTTACTCATTCTTTCCATTTCGGCGGCCGGAGCAGCAAGTTATATTTTTGTGTCCGAACCAGTGTAATTAAACTTAAGTTCAAGGAAAAAATTTGCTCGCGAGTGCGATAAGTGCTAAGGTTGGTAGGTAGGTAAAAGTGGTGAGGCCGCCCTGGCCGCCTCCAATTCGAGCTGAGCTCCGTTTTGATCCACACCCTCGATTTACTGTTGTCAGCGCCCTTCTCAGTACCATCCCGTGTCATTCTGGTAAGCTAGGATGGCAGCTACTGACTGCCTTCCAACTTCCCCTAGTGACTCGAGTTGGTGTGCTCTGAAGTGTCGGGCTCTTTGTTTGTTGAGTGCCGGGCAGTGGCACAGCAGATGCTCTGGTGTCTCCTGCTCGCTTGGCTCCTTGCAGCTTCTGCATTGTGTGTTGTAGGGTAGACCCATCTTACAGGCTTGCGTGCCTATTGGCCAGTGGCCGGTGATGGTTGCCGTTACCCTCCTGATGTCCTTTTTGCTCTTGGAGATCAGTTCTGCGGTTCGTTTCCTATTGAATTCTGGCCAGAATAGTTTCGATCTTCTGTGCTCAGCCTTCGTCGACCATTCCTTTCTGGCTATTTGTTTGAAATGGTCATGAATTTCCGTCTGGACCGAGTTCAGTGAGATCTGGATATCTGTTGTTACTGAGTGCTCTTCTGACCCTTTTCTGGCCAGCTTATCGGCTTTCTCGTTTCCGTCTATGTCATTGTGTCCGGGTACCCATGCTATTTGTACCCTGTTGTCTTCTGCAAGTCTGTTTAGTGCCCCTTTACATTCAGCCACTAGTTTTGACGTCGTCCGTGCTTGTGCGAGGGATTTGATCGCCGCCTGGCTATCTGAGTATATCCTCACCTTGGTATTCCGGAGGCCTCGATCCAGCGAAAGTTCGGCAGCTTTCAATATCGCGAGAACCCCCGCCTGGAAAACTGTCCCTGACTCTGGGAGGTGGAAGTATTCCTCCACCTTCCAGCTCTCGGCGAAGATTCCGGCCCCTACCCCGCCGCTCAT